>VDFB02270651.1:379054582-379098685 GCA_007258455.2 Sequoia sempervirens | reverse complement strand
ATGATATCACAGAGTACCTCATCATGGTAGCTCCCGATCTTGAACTTTACTAGGCACTGCTCATTGACCAAAACTTTGTGGTCCTTCTGTAACCAGGCAATCCGATACAGACGCGGGTGCTTTTCCCTCTTCAACTTCAACTTTGTAACCATCTCCTCCGACACCAGATTATCGGTGCTTCCACCATCAATAATGACCTCACAGCATTTTCCTTCACACTTGCACCTTGTGTGAAACAAATTCTTCCTCTATTCTGGTTTCTTTTCCTCAGTCACCAGGGTTCTCCTAATCACTAGGGCTTCTCCCCTTTCAGCATCGTCTGAATGTTTAGATTAGGCCTCCTCATCTGCATGCGCAACCCTTCCACGACCTTCTGGCCTTTTGTCTGCCCTTCCTTGGTGTTGTGGACATTCATAGGCTTGATGCCCCTCTTCACCACACTGGAAACACGTTCCTTTGAAACCACCTCTTCCAGATCCTTGTCCATATCTCCCTCATCCTCTACCTCTTTGATCACCACTATTTTGCTCACGAGGGAAGTAGAAGCTATCATTCCTTTGGCTTCGGCTGGTACCCACATCCTCACTTTTTTTTCATCATCATTTCGGCTTCCTGAAGGTCTTCCACTGCCCCTTCCGCTTTGACCTCTTTGTCCTTTTTACTTGCCATCAAATCTTTTGTTCAGCTTCTCTTCCACCTTCAGAGAAAATTGATACACGTCCTCAATGGTGGTCATTCTGACTAGGCTTAACTCCTCCTGAATGCTCAGTCGTAACCCATTAAGATATCAGGCTACCTTCTCCTTATTGGCCTCTGTGTGACCCGTTCTGATGATTATCCTGTGAAAATCTTCAGTATATTCTTTCACAGATCTGCTTCCTTGCTTCAACCCTTGCAATTTCTTCAACAGATCTAACTCGTAGTCCACTGGTATGAACTGCTTCTTCAACTTCTCTACCATGTGATCCCATCTAGTGATCTTGACTTTTCCTCTTTGATTTCTCTCCATCTAGACCTCTTTCCACCAAATACTGGCATGGCCCTTCAGCTTCATTTTCGCAAACTTAACCCGATCTGGGTCCTCTATTTCCTTATACTCAAAATATTCTTCTAACTCATTGATCCAGTCGATCAACTCTTCTGGGTTTAGACTTCTGGAATAACTGGGGACTTCTGCTTTGGGTCTTCTCCCGATCTTCGAAATGGCCCTTATTAGCTACATTTGGTCTTGATCAATTGCTTATTCTTCCTCTTCTACATCTGAACCTTCTTCCTCTCCTTCATCCTCACTTTCCTCCCTCGGGTTTAACCCTCTTCTCAACTGCTCTTGTGATGCATCAACCTATCTCTGCAGGGCTGCCAGTGCATCTCTTCCACCAGCATTTATGCCACCTCGACCACCTCTGACACCACCACGCCTACCAGGCACCACTCTTGGAGGCATCTTTCTTGACCTTGACCCACAACCATGGTCCTGGTGCGAACTGCCTCACGACCGGCGATCTGTCCACATGCTCAAGAAAACCTGCTCTGATACCACTTGATCAGGGCGCAAACCCAAGACACAGAAAATAAACCACAAACTAGAGAATAATTTTATTATTCATAAAATGGAACTTCTTACATGCAGAGGATCTCAAATCCCCAAGTTCTACAACACATGCAAGCTACAAAAAGCTACAGAATAACCCTTTCGCAATATGCGAGCTTGTCCCCAAAAAGCTACCCAAAAATTAGAAAACCTGCCCATAAATAGAGCTCCTCATTTGTTTGGAGCCAAAACAACATTCAATTTGAGTTTAGGCTGTTTGGCGCCAAAAATTTACAACACGAAGTTCAAATTCAAAAGAGCATTTGCAATGGCATCTTCTAGAAAGTGCACCAACTTTGCGGGGTCATAACTTTTGATCCAAGACTCTGATTCGCGAACCGTTCAAACCGTTGGAAAGGTCTCGAAGTCAAGAACGCGCTAGAAATCCTCTATGCCAATTTCGGCAAGTTTTGGGGCCATTTCGGAAGCTCTAAGTGCCTCAAATCCCACCCGGAAGATTTTCAGGTGTAAATCTGGGAAACTAAAACTGCAATATCTTTCAACCCAGGAACTGAAATGAAGAACCGTAAATTGGGAATTTCATTATGACGAAAAGGGTATCCAAAAATATAAAAACATCTAAAAGCTGAGAAACTTGAAAAGTAACTATTTTTGGGTGATGCAAGATTGCCCTTACACCACTGGATGCTCCTGCATCATGTATCCTAAAGATCCTAAGTTCGCAAAGGCTTGGAAAGCTTGCATGAAGCCTATTACATTGGATAGGACAAGATGGTTGAATTTTACAATCTAGGATGTTATGCTACTTCGAGGGAATCAGTTGTGCATTCCAAGGAGCTCCATGAGAGAGAATTTGATCAAAGAGAAACATAGTGGAGGATTAGCTGGATACTTCGGTCAAGATAAGACCATTGCTATAGTTGGTGAACATTACTATTGGTCTTAGTTGCAACAATATATTAAGAAGTTTGTGCATGGTTGTAGAGTATGCTGGATGGAAAAAGGAACATGTCAGAATACTAGATTATATCAATAATTACTTGTACATGAGAGGCCATGGGAGGACATTAGCATGGATTTTTTTCTTGGATTACCAAGGACACAAAGAGGGCATGATTTTATATTTGTGGTGTAGAATATATTTTCAAAAATGGCACACTTCATTTTGTGTCATAAGACTAGTGATGTTGTTCATATTGCAGAATTATTTTTCAGTGAGTTGGTGAGAGTACATGGTCTACATAAAAGGATAGTTTCAGACTGAGATACCAAGTTTGCTGGGTATTTCTAGAGGACATTGTGGAATAAGTTAAAGACTGATTTGAAGTTTAATTCAACACATCATCCACAAACAGATGGACAAATGAAGGTGGTGAATAGGAGCTTAGGTAACTTGCTGAGATGCCTAGTAAGGGACAAGCCCAAGGGATGTGATTTGATTTTACCACAAGCATAATTTTCTTACACTAATTCTATTAATGGGAGCATTGGTAAATCACCATTCTAGATTGTGTATTGGAGTAGTCCTAGAACTACTTTTGAATTGAAAAATGTGGATAAGGGAAAGAAGAGTAGTGCCGAGGCTGAATATTTTGTGGAGCAGTTGAAAAATTTGCATGTAGAGGTGAAGAAACATATCAATAGGATGAATTCATAATATAAGGCTAAGGAAGATCAAAAAACAAGGTATAAGGAGTTCTAGGTAGGCGATGTAGTCATGATTCATTTGTGGAAGGAGAGGTTTCTAATTGGAAAATTGAACACATTAAAGGTGAATTTTGGGCCATATAAGGTCCTAAGGAACCGTGATTTAGGAAATGCTTATGAGGTAGAGTTGGCAAGTGAGATTCATGCTTCACCTATGTTTAACATTGTTGATTTGACATAATATCATGAAGGGGATAAGGAGAATGAATTGACAGAAGAACAATAGAGCATTCTGGAACTTGCTATAGAAAAGGAAGAGATAGAAGTTTTGGATAGTCATGTAGGGAGAAGTACAAGAAATAGGCAATATAGAGAAAACTTGGTGAAATGGAGAGGCAGGCCTGTTGAAGATTCATCACAGTTTTCTAAGTTTGAGGTTAACTTTCTTGGTTTCCCTCTAACTGTTGAGAAGTGATAGGGTCACTTTTTAAATTACCTCAGGTGTTTGATGCAGGAGCATCTAGGGTGTAAGAGAAATCTTGCATCAACCAAAAGATCTATGTTGTTTCTTTTCAATAAGGGTTGAATTAGGGTTTTATGGATAAACCCTAAGGATTTAACAATCATGGTGTTCAAACAAGCTTTCTATTTCATCATTGACTTGTTATTGCAAGTTACAGGTAGCTTAATTTATTACTTAAACCTATAGAATCATTGGGAAACCGACCCCAATTACCTATCCTTCATGTTGATGGTGTGTGTATGCTCACAACAAAAATCTAATGGTGCATGTTTATAAGATGAAAGATCAATGGTGCCTACCTCCCCTCTGAGTTTATGCCAGATCCCGACTAAGCCCCATGGGGAAGTGGGGATTGGTGGAGATTAATCCACGGTGGATGGATGATGACTGTTGATGTATATGGTGGGACTAGATAGTGTGGAAGGTAGGATGTCTTATGAATAGGTGGCACAAGGCGATTGAGCAAAGCATCAATTCACATCATTGTTGTGAGTTTAACGACACTTACAAAGGTGACAGGTGGTGATAGATCGATAGCCTGCTAGGATTTTGTGGGCCCATATCCTTTTCCAGTGATATAGTAGGGAATAGTGTAGATTTGAAGGTAAAGATCAATGGCATGAGTTTAAAGAAGCTTAATCTAACAAGTTGCATTGAGTTGATGATAGGATTTCAGGATGATAAGATTGCAAGTCCCTTCAATATTTTGATATCATGGAAATAATCATGTTTTGGCAGGAGGTCTTGCGGAGTTTGTTCAACATCCCGATAGGAGCTTCATTGATGAGACCTTGCCATATCAGGGTGAGAAGATTTGAAGTCTCCATGACACTACGATGGCAAGATGGTGGATGGAAACTTGGGTAGATCAATGGTGATAGTCAGACAAGTAAGGTGGTGACATGTGGCACAATGTTATTTGTTGATTGCACATTATTGTTGTGAGTCACTGTGATCATTGGATTTCAAACATTCAAAGCCAATGGTTGGAAGATAATTTCCTAACAAATGAATAGAATTGAAATCACTAATAACTAGGTAATTGCTTGCAGGATCTCATTGCTTATTGGATAGCAATGGTGGTACCAAGACAATGTTGGGGAAGAGGGATAAAGATATAATATGATCCGAGAGGGGAAATACTGAAGCAAGAAGAGAACTAGAAGTTGGCAAGAAAGGGAGGCAAGGCTGAGAAGCAACGTCAATTACTTGCTGGTGAAGGTAGAGTGAGAGTGAATGCTTTGATCTGCAATTTTGGCAGATAACTATAGTAAGATAGTTCATTCAATAAGGTTGAATGTTGTAATTTATATTTCATTCCAGAGATAATAAAATAGCTCATTTTCTTCCTGCATTTCAGTTGTGTTGTTCTGTGTTGTAGCTGTGAGATTGTGTCTCTAAGGGGAGTACCCTTCATCAAATACTCTATACAAAATCATATCCAAAGTTTTGGCCAATATACTTAAAACGGTGCTACCAAAGCTCATTTCGGCATATCAAAATGGTTTCACTGATGGGTGAGATATTACAGATAGTATCATTCTACCCAACGAAGTAATTCACTCTATCCTTTCTCAAAGAACTGCCGGTATGCTTATCAAATTGGACATTCGCAAGGCATATGACATGGCTAGTTGGAGATTCTTGTTGCTTGTCCTTGAGCGACGACTTCAGCTGTGGGTGGAGAGAGCGCATATTTAACTCTCCACCGCAAAGTTTTCACTGCTCCTTAATGGCTCGCAGTGTGGTTTCTTTCTGTCTTCTAGGAGGTTGAGGCATGGGGACTCTCTCTCCTCATTCCTCTTTGTCTTGGTGGCGGAAGCTTTGGGAGGGCTGATTCATGCAAGACAGCGGGAGGGGCAGTTGGGCGGGTACTTTTGCTGCTATGGATACCCCTGCGATAACGCATATTCAGTTCGCAGATGACAGAATACTTTTTGGCTGGGTGAAGCTGAGTGCATCAAGGAAACCTTAGACTGGTATGGCACATGCTCGAAACAGAAAATCAATTTGGAGAAATCCAAATTTTTCATTCTTTAACACAAAGAAAGTCTCACAAAGAAGAATTGTGAACTGCTTTGGTTTCTCTATAGAATCAATTCTGTCAAAATACCTGGGAGCCCCCATTTTTGGTTGACCTGTCAATTCTTCTTTGTGGTTCGATTGCATTGAGGCTTGCAGGGAAAATTCGTCTATCTGGAAAGGGAAGTGGCTTTCCCTTGCGGGTAGGCTGACCATGCTTCGTGCGATCCTCTGCGCTATCCCACTCTATACTATAGCGTGCCTTCAACTCACAAACAAGGCCGCGACAATATTTAAGGGCATCTATAAAAATTTCCTATGGAATGGTTCTAAAGTTGGTCAGAGAGTCCCACTAATCCAGTGGGAGGTTGCCTGAAAGGACAAGGTTGAAGGGGGTGCAGGACTAGAGTGCAGAATAGAGCTATGGGAGCGAAGCTTGTCTGGAAAATGTTTTCCGGCCCAGAGCTCCCTAGGTGTCAAATAATGAAACACAAATATTTAGGCAGCCCAGATCCAAGCCGCATTCTAACAATTGCCAATACAAGGGGCAGAAATTCATGCGGGAATCCAGATCAGTAATTACTGATCGATCATCTTACTTGGTGCGTGAATAATGGTTGATCTGCAGACTTGTTGGCTGATTCGTTGGAAGGGATGTTGACTCTCAACTCCATCCTCGAGCTGAATGACATTCGGCACACTCTCACCTCTCAGCTAGGCTCCACAGTGCATAATTACATGTCTAGAAGAATTATTGATGGCTGTGTTTTCTAGGGGTGGTCTGATTTTTCCAAATTGGCAGTCAACGAAGGATCCAGAGAGCGATTTGCTTCTGAGCTGAATGCCTGTAAGATCAGATTTAATGACAGAGAACACGAAATCTTGTGGTGTGTCCAACTAAGTCTTGAAGATATACTGTCAAACTCGGCTATCACATTCAGTTGCGAGAGGCTTCTCTTCCTGGTTGGCGGACGGACCTGTGTTGGGGTAGATACGTGCTCCCCAAGGCGGGTGCCTTCCTCTGGACGGCTTTGCACAATAAGATTTTAACTGGCGATTGACTTCAGCATTTAGGCTTCGCTGGGCCAAGTCGTTGTGTACTCTACTTTGCCAGCAAAGAATCATATTCTCACCTGCTGCTGGAGTGCCCATACACCTCTTCGTGCTAGGATTGGTTGCACTGCAAGCTTTCTTGGGTTAGCCCGATAGCAAACTCACTAAGGTCCGTCATTGAAGCTTGGCCAAAGTCCCGCAAGAACAATCTCTGGGGGGAATCTGGGAGGCTTGCCCTTCTCTAGTGACTTGGAATTTGTGGAAAGAGCGAAACCGTCACATCTTTCGGGGAGAAGAACTTACTGTGGACGCGTTGTGTCTAAATCTGGGCTAGTGCATTGTAGAAGTGCTCAACAACAAAGTCAGGAATGGTTCTAGCCTGAAATTCTCCTCGAGAGATGATGATATTAGTCGTGGTTGGCCAGTTCTCTCGGCTCCGATATTGTCCGGGGTGGTGGCTCTACCTGCATGGAGAAAAGAACCAAGGCTCACTGGTTGGCCCCTCCTCGTGGCCATCTGAAACTTAATTTCGACGGCGCTGCTAAAGGCAACCCCAATCATGCAGGTTATGCGTGTATCATGAGAGACCAGAATGGCTCGGTGCTATGGGCCTTGGCTGGGTCGCTTGGCTCTGCAACGAATAATTATGCTGAATTCTCTGCCTTGGTGAAGGGGTTGGAGTACTGTAACAACCAGAGCTTGCGGCACATTCAAATTGAAGGTGACTCGTGCATAAATGCCATCCGTCAAAACAGCATTGGTAATTGGAAGCTAAGGAAACTCGTAAATATGGCTATTGATCTTCTGAAGGGGATGGACAACACGATTGCTCACGTGTACCGGGAAGCCAACGTGGCTGCTGATGACTTGGCCAATATCGGTATTCTCTCCTCCGGGGTCGTTGAATCTTGATTGATTGCTCTCAACATGAATTGTTGCAAAATATAATTTGGGTGGAAGTTGCTTCTATTCGCCGAGAACAGGATTGATTTTCACCTCTCCTCAATTTACACGCCCTTGTGGTCTTGCATTTCTTGTTTTTTCGATTTCATTATATACTTGAATGGACCCCTTGTCCACATCTTACCCAAAAAATAAAAATTAAAATTAAAAAACCATCCATTACCCCCCATGGGCCTCAATATTGATATTAATAATTCCTCTTATTTTATTTTATTTTTAGCTCAATCTAACTCATAATAGATTAATGTTTGAAGCCTTCACTTAAAAAATATAACCATTTTTTGTTATTTTTTTACAGCTCTAACAACTTTGACACACCTAAATTTGTTCTTATTGTCTATAATAGTATCAATTATTACTCAAAGATTAATGAGATTTAAAAATTTACACATACTTTTATTTGGTTATGCTTTTTAGTTTTAAAGAAGCTTTTCTACAGACAAGTTTATTTTGATTCTCAATGAATGAATTGAAAAGGAATATCTTGAAACTAATTAATTTGAAAGGATTTTCACAATTATAATAGTACAGTGGAATAATCTAATATAAAATTGAATTATGTAAATTGAAGAGTTTCTACAAATGTTCCCATTCCTTTTAATCAAAGTATAAACACTAAAAAAATCATAGTGCTAATTTCTTGTTCCATAGAATAATATGAATCTCAAATATTCTTTCCTCTTATATAGTAAAAAAATTACAATATGAATTGATATGTACTTATTGAGTTCCAAAGAAATCTAGTAACAACATCTCAATTTTATAACACATGGGAATTCAATAAGAATATGGATTCCGACTCCTTTAGATTTCTCATACATCACAAATCTCTATGGTACTAAGAATCCTCTATTCTTCAGTTGTTCCTAACATATTTTTTTCCACATGCAAAAAAAAGAAAAAGAAAATATTAACTTCCAAACATTGTTTTAAGTTCCATATGTGGCTCTAAAGTGGTATAGGATCTATTCAAAGATAAATATATCTTAATACTTTATATATACATTAAAAATTACCCCATAGAAAGAAAAAAACCCATCACAAAAGAATTCATTTCCTATAATAGAGAAAGTACAAATAATTATCTTTAAGATTTAGGTGGGAAGAATTCAACCAATTGAAAGTATCATCCATGTTAAGGAAAGAAAACTTTTTTGATCCAAAATCTCGAGAAGCTATCCCATAATTTCCTAGTCACTTATTTTCAATTCCTAAATAAGAAGCTATAGTTTGGGAAAATTCACTTTGAAGATTGGATATTTAAACCAAATATTCTCATATAGAAGGAAAATGTGACCTTTATTGATGATGTAAGTACTCACTCTATTAAGTTAGTACCTCACTCAAAAAATCCTAAATGGTTATATTTGACTAAATCTCATAAACTTCAACCATTTAGTATCATTTGAGACTTGGAATGAATGAGTATAAAATAGTATCAAAGAATTGACTCCATTATCCTCTCTATTTTTTTAAAAAGTTATCTTATATTCCGTTTACTTTTATGGTGTTTTCTAAATTGATTTTCTTTTTACTAATTTCTTGATTTCAAGAGTGTGCATTTTCTTAATTTTCCTTTTCTTTTTATAAAATTATTTTTATTCTTCACATTCATTTGATCATATATATATCCTCTTTGGGTGGAAATGCCTTATTCATTGCTTCTTATTATGAAATATTTAATCACTTGTATTATTGAAAGTTTCTTTATGGTGTATTTCGAACTATCTGAAATATTGGTTCAAAAAAAGTCACTTTATGATTCATTATATGAGGAATTTTATATTTTCTTGCATCCCTTATATTTTCTCTCATTCCTAATTTTTTTCAAAAAAATTAAATTTAACATGTCATTCCATGTTAACAAAATATTTTAATTTTTCCCATATTTTCATCCCTTTCTTTATATCCTGAATATTGTATTTATTTAATTTTTTATTTGGAAAATTATATTAAGGTTGGTGATTTCCCTCAATTACAACAAGGATTATTCCTAACACTATATAATTTTAGTTTTAACTTAACCCCTATTACTAACCCTAGTGTTGAGAAGTTTAATGTGAAGATAAAACTCTTAGGGAATGAGCCTTTAAAGATTAGTCCTAAGTCTATCACACTTATTAAAGGGAATGCTAGTAGCCTAGACATTCCTCCTAAGGTGTTGGAAAAATAAAATCCCTATCTCTATTGTTTCATTAAGAACCCCTCCCTCTAATAACCCTCCCTCCAAAAACCCTAGCTCAAGTGGGAGAGGTAAAAAGACTACGGTCTACTTGGATATGCAACCAATTGGGAAAAATAATATATCTTCTTCTTTCAACCTAAAAATAAAATATCCAAATGTTATCTAGGAGGAACCTTTATAGTAAAAAAAAAAATATTAAAATCCCTAAAAGTAAGAAAGATGTGTGAGAGATAGAGGATGCAATAACACTTGGGAAGAATTCTATAGATATCTTTGATAAGGAAGAAAAAAAATTGTGTGATGAAGAGATTATAAAGAATAAAAAGAAGAGGGGAAGAAGGTTAGATACATTATCCAAGACTTGTGCTAATAATGTCATGCCCACTTTTTTATTCTACTAACAATAATGCAACCAAAAATATATTTTAAGATAACAAAATAAACATAAGATAACATTTAACAAATCACGTATGTGCACCTGATGGTAACATGTTTGTATTTCCATCATAAGTATTCCACACAAAATGTGAGGAGAGGGACAATACAATTTGGGTGTGAGATAACCCTTCTTCGAACCCTAATGAAACCATTCACCTAATAGGTTTATGTGTCTAACAAAGACACCTTGAGGAGAGATAAATGATTTTCTAAAATCTCCAATGGTTTACTATATGGCTAATCAAGGTTTCAATAATCAAGGCTTGACCATTCAAAGAATATAAGAATTCTACTAAAATAAAAATTGAAACAAAGGCAAGAAAGCAGAGACTACTAATGGAGGGGGGCTTAATGAGGATGAAAAGATTTTCCATCACCATCTAAAAGATGAGGATGATTTAGGGTAAATGAGTGTTATCCCTTAGAAGTAAATGGATGATGAAGAGCTATAAGTTGAAGAAGATGGATATGAATATAACATGGAAGAGAAGGGATGTGAAGAGGAAGGAAATGAAGAAAAAAATGAAAATTATGAAATGGTTGAAGAAGACTATATTGTGTCTCCTCTTCATAATTAAATGGTGGACCATTCTTTAGGGAAAGATGAAGACTCTAAGTCTAGGGAAGAAGATCCCAAATTGGTTGAAGACTGGGAAGAGGAACAAGATAAATAATAGAATAAAAAAGAAAAGGATGATGAGAAAATAGATAATTAGGAAGATCATATGGATTCTTTTAATTTGGATATAGAGGTCCTAAAAAATAGTGTTGTTGGTATGGAAATGAAAATGCAAGAGCAAAAAGAATACAAGGGCTACAACAAGTGGAAAAACATCTTTGGTACCCTATGTTGATACCAAGATAGAGTGAAGAAAATGGAGAATATTTTATGCAACTTGGTGAACATTATTGATGGAATATTGCAAAAATTAATATATGGTATGGTGATAGGGAATTCAAAGATCAATAAATAGAAAAAGTAGGGTAGTGTCGAAGATCAATAGGTTATTGGGGAAAATCAAAAAATATCCAAGAGATCTCTAGAGTTGGCTCTCCAGAGGAGTCAATAGACTCCTTGATTGATAAAATTGGAATTATATATTTTAGGTTCTCTATTTTTTTACATGCTCTTTAGAATTTGTTTAAGTTATTTTTACGTTTGGTGCTGGTCAAGGTACCATTTTTGATATTTTTGTGTTTACTTTGTTCTATTTTTCTATTATTTTTGTAACTCGGTTCAAGGCCCTTCCTTGCTAATTTTATCTAAAACATTCACAATAAATTGCACAAACATGTCCTATACCATCTTAAAAATTATCAAGCTCAATAGATTATACATCATACCATATAATATCACAAATTTGAGAAGCCTATATCCTTTTCAAATCACATGTGCTCTATAAAGACTAGCTTTTAGTGTCTATTATTATATAATACTACCTAATACATCAATATTTTATCTTTTTCTTCTCAAATATTTATAGGATGAACACTTTCATATTTATGCACATTTATTAAGAAATAAACATATTTAATTTTTATCTATTACAATGAATAATTATATTTAATAAATTGGTTTCAATAATATGAAATTATTTTATAACTATTTAAATTTCTAAGAATATTAATATTATTTCTTTAATGTTATGAGAAATCATTATAATTCAATATACTATTAAAAGATAAAATAAACCTCTTGTGGGAATTCATAAAAGATTTTATGCCCCCATTATATTTGTTAAGGAAATAATATTAGAAGAATAATATCTACCTTTACAACAAGCTTTCACCAAATATACTCTGTTTTATTTATTTATATTCATGAACACATTTTTAAATGTCTCATTTTATATTTTCTAATACAACATATATATATATATATTCATATATTTTGCAGGTTGAGTTCGATTATCCAGATGAAGTATTGGTTTCAATTAGTGGGAAATTTTATAGTTTTAATGGTCTAAAAATCGTGACATCCATTACTTTCCATACCAATCATAAAAAAAATTATGGTCCATTTGGTAATTATGGGGGAGATACTTTTGCAACACCACCCGTAGGATGCAAAATCATTGGATTTTATGGAAGGAGTGGATTATATTTGGATGCTATAGGAGTTCACTTAGTAATGGAGAATCCAAGTGGAAACTCCATTAGAGTTCAATAGCATGCTATTTAGTCATAGTAATAGTGGTTGTGTATAAAAATTCCCTTGAATATATTAATATAAAATGTGTTTGTGTTTAAGTCATTAAACAACACACTTTGTTCCAACTATTACTAATTAATTTACCACATTTCAAAGCATGTACCACATTCTTCTAACTTTATTTTTCTTCATATAAATTATCATTTAGATGTAAGATTTTTATTTATAATAATACATGACACATATTTTTATTTGATTAAAAATAGTGACTTAAAGTAATATAATGGTTAGATTATTTCTATTTTGAAAAGAGGATATAATAAAATTGTGCATTATATGATTGTTTTTTTTCTTCTAAAATTTTATATGATTGTTTTTTTTCTTCTAAAATTTTATACTTGAAGTATGATGTATGTTAATAAGGTTTATTTTTCATCATATATTTATACTTAATAATTTGCTATTTCTTTATTGAGTTTTTCCTACATGGTGATTGATCTAGAAAGTTATTATTAATTGTGGAATCTCTACATGTCTATAGAAAACTAATTTTTTTTCAACATATATTGATCATACTTTATATTTGGTGAAAAGATAATACACAATTAAGTTATATTTTTTAATGACCTACTATATTTAAAACATTTAGGATTTATAATTTTCTTAAAATTATTTGAAAAAAAAAGAAATCACATAATTTATCTAAAGTTGCATTTAAACTAATCAAATGAGTTTAGAGGATTAAATTATATGTTCATATAAATAAAATATCGATTAATGAAGCAAATATTCATATAGAACTATATTTTTATCTTAGAAAACACATTCGTAAAGAATAAATAGTTGCTAAATTGAATATTTCTCATTTACCAAATGTTATTAAATCTAAAAATAAATAAATTAAATAGAGTGGATATACTAGTTAGTGTATACATCTAAAAATGGTCACATCACAATAGTCTAGTAATTAATTAAATATTTTTAATATTTAATTAAATCTTTGAATTCAATTTGCGTATAAATAAATCTAAATAATTTATTTATATTGTTCATTCTTTCATTTTGATTAAATAAATAAGTTTATTTAATCACTTTTCTTATCCATTTCTTAATTAATTAAATAAACATCATGATTTATTTATATTAATTATCATATAATCTTAGCTTGAATATTTTATTCAAATAAAGATTAAATATTCTTCTCTTCTAAAATTCTTCTAAACTCCATTCGCAATTAAATATTTTAAATTCTTCTAAATTCCATTCACAATTAAATATTCCAAATATTTAATTAATTATTCTAAAGTTCATTCACAATTAAATATTTTAAATATTTAATTAGATCTTCTATAGCTCTAAAATCAAATATCAAACTCATATATAATTAAATAAATTTATTTATTTAATTTGGATTATCTTCAACAACCGTGAAACAAACTTCAAAACAGAAAATTAATTTCTCTGTTTCTGAGCAAAGTTGTTCCCATGGGTTGAAGACAAGCCTCCATTCTTCTCTCCAACCTCCCAACATCTTCCATCTTCCTCTCAACCTCTGCATCTCTCACCATTCAAATTTACCAGACAATCTCATAGCCATTGATCTTTGCTAGCCAGGCTCTTGCCTGTAAAAATCTATAAAAGGGACCGTCGAGTCTTTGAAAAACATAGAAGCTTTCATACAGGAAAACTATAGTCAATTAGCCTTCTAGCATCTATAACCTTTAGAATCATAGCATAGCATATCTTAGCATATTAGCAATCCATATAATGGCCTATCATCCTTGTATCATAGCTTCAATAGCATCCATAATCCACAACCCTTGTGCATAATCTACAGCCCTTGTGCATATCCATACATCAACATTTCACTCCACCAATATAGGATAGAGAAGTATTCTCGCTTTGCATACTCATTCTACAGGTTGCCATTTTGAGAAGCTTTGCTTAGACAATCTGAGAGCAGCAGCTTCAAACAATCATTGGAGATAGAGGACAATGTAAAGATTCTAAAAAATCTTTGTTTGATATCCTTTTTATTTCATTTTATTGAGTTTTTCTTTAGTTTAATGTTGCATTGGTGTGTTTTTATTGTTTCATTTTGATACTAACATTTCCCACATACATTTTTGGCACCCACTGTGGGGCACTTGCCCCAATTTTAACATATTTTCATAGGTTTCTCTGACAGGTTATGGCTGGAAGAGTGTATTAGCGTATTAAACACGCTTCAGCGCATATCACACCTAGTTTAGTGCTCTTTAACTCTGTTACAGTGCCCTTCAGTGATTCCACAATGCCCTTCAGTGATTCCATAGTGCCCTTCAATCATTCCTCAGTGCCCTTCAGTGAATCCATAGCGCCCTTAAGTGATTCCATAGCGCCCTTCAGTCATTCCATAGTGCTCTTCAGTCATTCCATAGTGCTCTTCAGTCATTCCTCAGTGCCCTTCAGTCATTCCTCAGTGCCCTTCAGTCATTCCATAGCACTCTTCTGTCATTCCATAGCGCCCTTCAGTCATTCCTTAGTGCCCTTCAGGGATTCCTCAGTGCCCTTTAATGATCTTGTAGTGCTCATTAACTCTATTTTAGCACCCTTGATGTCTATTTTAGCGCATTTTTTTAAAGTCTGCAATTGTAATCTGTAACTTAAGTAAGGTTTGATTGGATCTAACGTGACCATGGCTAGTAAGAACTTTGAAAATAATTAAGCAATCCTAGGATAGTCACTTCATTTTCTATTTTGGGCTAAAAAGAACTCCATGTCTTTGTGAAGCAATATCTCCACCTCGCATAGAAAAATGTTTATTTGGGCTTAAAATTGAACTCTTGCTTGCTTTGATTAAACGGTGATAGGCCTATGCTCTCCCCTTAATTGGCTGATCAAAATTCCAGACTCATCTATTCTATTTCATGCAATTTTAAGCTTTGATAAAACCTTTTAGAAGGCCTGCCATAGTGGGAAAAAGTATTCACCCTACAGGAACGACATAAGTGGGAACAACTAAATCCAAGTTTTCCAACCCACTTTAATCAAATGTGGATGGTTGATGAAAATCCCATTCGATGGTAGTGTGCATTGATAACCATCCCCAAATCCTTTGTTCTAAAGGTTGGGAGGTCTCTCGGGGGAGTCTATCATTTGCTGCACCAAATGGAAACCCTTACTATGAAACTAGTGTAGTGGCTAGCTTGTCAATTTCCAAACATCATAATAATCACAGTGCAAGGGAGGGAAGAATCTACCCCCAAGACACTCACCATATAACTGCCAAGGACCATTTGCTCAGGGGATCCGTTATCCACTTCCGTCACTCTGAGTATGTGCATGGAAAAGACAAAAAGATGGGCACCCCTTTGGGGGTGACATAGCTGTGTGAGTCGACATAGTTCTAAGATGTGGGCTGTTGATTATTATGGTGACCTACCTGAGTACTAGGAATGAGTCTGCTTGAATTATCTGTCATGTATAAAACTTGTGAAAATAATTTTTGAAAAACATTTTGATCATACACTTAATGTTTAGAATAGGACTTAGAAACAACTATTCTACAACTTGCTTGAGGTGTTTTCAAAACATTAATTCAGTGAAGATCATCCAAAACTCACAATCACATTGATTACTCTAATGTTAAGAGATTGGAAATCCACAACCTTTGTTAATAAATCCATTCTCAAACAAATCAAAAAGCCAAAGAAACCACTTAGCTACAAGAAACTATTGAAGAAAAGATGATTCTTGTACCAAAGCCGAAAGGTTTTACTTAAACATAGAACCTTTATCCATCGATATCATGACTATGTTAGAGGTTTCACTGATGATTATGCTATAGAACCATTATACTCATGAGCTTTCTTTCAAAGAAGAGCCCTTTCTCAAAGGCACAACCATAGTCAGCACATTTGTTTTTGTTATATTCCCCAACCCGCAATTGAATATTCTACTTGTCCAAATCAATTTCTGCAATAGAGAACTCAATCACATTAGGCATTTATGACAAACCCATCCTTTTACAAAACTACGATCAAACTTCATAAAGTGCAAAAACATCCTTCTCTTGATCATTTGCTTAAATTCCCGCCAATAGGATTTTCATCCTTTCAATTAGGGAAAAACATGAACTAAAGACTAGAAATCTTTTAAAGTCATAGAATCTTCATTCTATCCTGACTTTCATATCCATAAAAAATTGCACTATTTCATTCTTTTGATCAAAAGTTAGTAGAATTTGGAGCAAAGCTTATGCTTGTTGTCACGAGATCTCAAAAGCACATAGAAAAAGATGAAAGAGAAAGTACCACAATCAAAATGGGTGATAATAGTGAGAAAGAAGAGAATGCACTTCATATTGAAGAGTTAATAGAAGAAAAGCTTCAAGAAGTAGAGCAGGATCCCCAATTCCATACTCTTATGAAAAGGATTTTAGAATGAAACAAAGAAAGATATTTTCTTTCATTAGCTAATCAAGGAGCTAAGTTACCTTCTAATTTTGATATAGAAGGAATTAAAGAAAATCCTGAAACTCATCCTAATGATTTTAGTTCCCTCACTCAACATTTTAAAGACAAAGGAATAGGAAAATATTTGCTATCCCTTTCTATCTTTCCTCCTTCTTCGAGGTCACATGGTCAACCAACCCTATCAAATCAAAAGATCGCAACAACCTCTACATCCCAAGCTTTTGTGCCAATCACAAAGTTTGATGGATAATTCATTAAAGCTAACACCACTGAGGAAGAAGCCGAAGATAGGGACATCCTAAGTTGGCTATACAAAGATGAAGATGAATCTCTCTTGCATATCAAGTTACCTACCAAACATTATGGCAAAGGGTATACTATCATGTAAAGAATGGGCTATGAAGGAAATGGTCTTATAGGAAAAAGAAAAGAAGGAATCATTGAGCCAATTCAACCTATTTCAGTACATCCAAAAGATAAAACAGGACTTGGATATGGCAAAGATACAAAAGATTCAACTTCACAGCAAGCACAACAAACTCATGAAGGAGAATCAATTTCAGATAAACCCCATGAAGATGTCACTCTACAAAAAAATTATGGATTAGTTTTCCAATTGTAGAATAGTTCAGACACTGATTCTAATGAATACGAATGATGTCTTTGATGATACATTCTTAACAGAGAAAAGGGTGGATTTCATACAAAAATTTGCACCCATGTTCTTACAAGGGGAGGGCTCAAGGCCTCGACTTGATTATGTTTTACAAAGCGATCATGACTCAAGTGAGGATGACTCAGATTTTAACGAGATTGATAATCGACAGGAGAATACCATCATAGACCTTGTCCATCATGAAAATGACAACCATGTCATGACTTTGCCAACTCAAGACCTTACCCAACCTAATGATCCCATGCCTTTAGTTTATCCAGAACTTATTGATTGGGACAATGATGCACCTATCCATATCCCTACATTTCATGATGATGAAGATATTGTAAATTTCCTTTGTTCATCTAGTCAAGAAAAAAATTGTTCCATCAGAGAATCTCATACTCAAGATTTTGATAGGGAGGATTTCAAGTCTCTTAACTGCAAAATAAATGAAATAAAAGATGAATCTATTAGTGAAAACCAAAAAATAGCAGTGGTAGATCACAACAAGAGAAAAATAAAGAGTGAATTTGATGGTGAAAACCTTTTTGAGGCACTGAAGGATGAGAAACTTGACACTCTTCCCAAACATTATCAAGAAAGATCTTCTATTTTGATTAAGCCCACATAATCAATCAACATAAGTAAAAAAGATCAAATAAAAATCTTGCAACTTGTAGCGTCATTAACAGTGGAAGAAGTACTAAAATTCATAGAGTTCTTGAAGGAGAATCAAATCAACTTTGCTTGGTCATATGCCAATATGCCAAGGTTAGATCCTAATCTGATAAGGCATCATCTATCTATAAACGCAGTGGCAAAACCTATGAAGCCAAAACTCAGAAAAATGCATCCGCATGTTGCATTATTGGTTAAAGAAGAGTTAAAGAAGCTTTTAGATGTTGGATTCATTCGGTCTATTAACTATGCGGAATGGATCTTCAATATCGTACATGTTTAAAAGTTGCATGGAAGGATTAGAATTTGTATAGATTTTAGAGATTTGAACAAAGAATGTCCCAAAAATGACTTCCCTTTACCAAACATAGATATTATTGTTGATTTAACTGCTATCCATGCAATGTATTCTTTAATGGATGGGTTTTCAGGATACAACCAGATCAAGATTGCACTAGGAGATCAAGATAAAATAGCGTTCACATGCCCTTGGGGTACCTATTGTTGGAACATAATGCCATTTGGGTTAAAGAATTCAAGAGCCACATACCAACGAGCAATGACAACCAATTTTCATGATATGATGCATACATTCATGGAAGACTATGTCGACAATCTCCCTGCTAAATCCAACACAAGAGAAGGACATCTAGAAATCTTGTCAAAGATCTTTCTCATAATTGAGAAGTTCAATGTTTGACTCAATCCAAAGAAATTTGTCTTCGACGATAAATCTAGAAAACTCCTGGGATACATTGTTTCAGAAAAGGGCATAGAGGTTGATCCAGAAAAAGTATAAGCTATAATGGACATGCCGCCACCATGAAATATCAGTCAACTCCGATCACTGCAAGGATGCCTACAATCAATTAGGATGTTTATAGCTCAACTGGAAGACAAAAGCTTTCCATTTGCACATCTATTGCATAAAAATTTCCCATTCAAATGGGAGGAAAAGTGTGAAGCAACATTTAATCATATCAAGCAATATCTCATAAATCCACTAGTCCTAATTCCACTAGTTTTAGGAAAGCCACTCATACTTTATATTTTAGCAACAGAAGTATCTTTGGGAGCATTACTAGCGCAGGAGGATTCTACAGGAAAAGAAAGGGCCATATACTATATCAGTAGAACTTTAACAAGTCATGAACTAAACTACACTTTCATTGAAAAAGCTTGCTTAGCAGTACTATTTGCTTCTCAAAAGTTGTGACACTATATGTTGGCTCATACAGTTAAGCTAATAACCAAAATCGATCCACTAAAATACCTCTTAATCAAAGCTACCTTAACAGGAAGACTTGCAAAAGGGTAATGATCTTAAGTGAGTTTGACATTCACTATGTAGATAGAAGAGCTATAAAAGGACAAGTTATCGTAGATCAGTTGGCTGAAGCACCTTTACAAGAAGAAAACCCAATGCACATTGAATTTCCTAATGCAGACGTCTTCACAACAATAATTAAGAAATCATGGACATTGTACTTTGATGGATCTTACACACAACAAGGCTCGGGAGCAAGGATTCTTTTTGTCACACCTGAAGGAAATACCATTCCAAAATCATATCGGTTGATGTTTCCTTGCACAAATAACATGGCTGAATATGAAGCATTGCTCACAGGAATGAAGATAGCATTGGATTGGCGGATTACAAAGTTACAAGTCTATGGTGATTCACAACTTGTCATTAATAAAATCAATGATGATTATCAAACTAAAGATAATAAGTTGATACCTTACAAGAACATGGTGGATGATTTTAAAAAGTATTTTGTGGCAATCAAGTTTTCACAAATCCCAAGGATTGATAATAAAGTTGTAGATGCAATGGCTACAATTGCTTCCTTTTTACAATTATCAGAAAATAAAAAATGGTATGAATTCTTGGTGGAACAATTGTTTTATCTTGCCTATGATAATCATGAAACCCAAGCTGGATATGCCATTTAACCGGTTCTGATTCACCTTTATATGGAAAGATTTATACCTATCTGAAAAATAACATCTTACCTCTGGATTTATCCCAAAACCAAAAAAGGAATTTCATACGCCAATCATCTTGCTATACCTTGATTGTTGATATCCTTTACTGATGTGGTCTTGATGGTACGCTCCTTCGATGTCTTCAACATGACAAATCTGAAAAAGCCTTACAAGAGGTTCATGGTGGTATTTGTGGAACTCATTCAAGTGGTTTAACCTTAGCCAAGAAACTTGTTAGAATGGGATATTATTGTCCTACCATGGAGAGAGAATCTTTTACTCTTGTCAAGAAGTGTTCCAAATGCTAGATCCATGGGAATCTTATTCATGCACCTGCATAGGAACTACATCCTTTCACTCCGACATGGCCTTTTTCTCTGTGGGGAATAGATCTTGTTGGAAAAATTCATCCTTCATCATCAAATGGGCATAAATTCATCATCACAGCTACAAAATATTTTACAAAATGGATCAAAGTTGTTCCTTTGATGACCATGACCAGTAAACAAATCGCTTCATTTATCTTGAATTACATCATCTGCTGATATGGAATTCCTAATTCTATCATCACTAATAATGGGAGGCCTTTCAAGAATCAAGATGTTGACAAACTTTGTGAAATATTTCACATCCAACACAGGCTCTCTACACCTTACTATCCACAAGGGAATGGTCAATCCGAAGCTTAAAGAAAAACAATCTTGAAGATTTTGAAGAAAACGGTAAATGATGTCGGTTGTGTTTGGAATGTCCAATTAAATCTAGCTTTGTGGGCATATAGAACCAGCATTCACACACCAACAAGAGCTACCCCATATTCCTTGGTATATGGAGTAGAAGTGATCTTACCATTAGAGGTTGAAATACCTTCACTTAGGGTTTCACTCAAAGGATTGATAAATGATGAAGACTACTGAGTATCTCGTCTGCAAGAGCTAGAATTGTTAGATGAAAGACATCAACATGCAACTAATCATTTGAAGGATTATCAACAAGTTATGTCTCATAGCTACAATCATAGAGTTAAACCACAAACATTTCAAGTAGGGGACTTAGTATTGAAAGAAAATCCACATAATTAGCAAGACAGAGAAAAGAAAGGAAAATTTGAACCAAATTGGCTTGGTCCATTTGTCATCATTGCAGCATACGGTTCTGGAGCATATTAGTTATCTACGTCAAAAGGGGACCTATTTGAAGAACCAATCAACAACATTCATTTGAAGAAGTTCTATGTTTAAATCATGAAAACTCAGAAAAATCCATAAAAAATAGAAAAACTTAGAAAAATCCATAAAAATCAGAAAAAGTCCCAAAAAAACAAAAAAAAAATCAAAAAAAGTCCTAAAAACATACATAAAAAATTAGAAAAAGTCATGAAAAAATCCACAAAAAATCAGAAAAAGTCCTAAAAACTTGCAATAAAAAGAAGTGGTGAAAACCTAGCAAACAGGTGCTACTTGTGATCAAAATGGGCTCCTCTATCTATTAGCATATGTCTTGCATTCACTTTATAGCATCATCTATCCATATCTACCATATGTACATATCTATCATATCCATATCATGCAACAGGAATCCTTGTGTTTCATCATGGCTTGATGAAATTTGTACATATCTATAATATTTAGTTTGTGTTTACACTGGAGGTAAAAACATAGACTAAGACAAGAGAGGGGTAATGAGCTTTTAGAACATCACAAATGGACAAATGACAGTTTTCCAAAACACAACATACATTGATGCATCAAATCATCCACAACACCCAAAACGATCACTCAATGCCAATGACATCGAACAACATGGTCAAAAAAACGTTAATAAAAAATGTAAACATCAATGTTGATAACTAAGTTGGATGAGCTTAATCTAAATATTGTTTGGAATACTTTAGGCAAAATTTGAATTGTTGGTTGATTTTCTATCATATCTCTAGAGTAATTTGATGATGTACTGAACTAGAAAAGCAAGGAAGGAGTATGATTTTTCTATGTCTGTTGTTTGTGAGCGAATCATTAGTACTATGCAAATTGGTCGTGAGACATGCTCTTCTAAGTATCATTGATGAAATTTCAAATTTTGCATGGGAAACGGGTTAACTCTTATCTTTTTATGCAAGCGATACTTGGGTCATCTCAGTTCAATTATACCTAGATGCTTGTATTATCTTGCTATATCAAAAATCATGAAAGCAATACTCAGGTCATCACTAGTGCTAACATACCCTTTGATGCTTGTATTAAATTTTAATATTTCAATGCTCTATGATGACACAAAAAGCACAAATAAGCTCTCAGAATGTCAATATTGTACAGATACCCTGCATGGTTAGTATAGATTACATCCATTTTAGAATTTACATTTTGCATTTATAGATTTTTCCAAAAGCTGAAAAAGTATCAAATGTTTCATATATTTTGAATAAAATGACTGAGTACATTTTGACATTCACCAAAAAAATCATCACATACATATTTGTATCAGAAAATCATAAAAACAAAGCATACATCATAATCAAAACATTCATGGGCATTCATAAATTGTACCATCCATCATTTCCAATTCATATTCATAAAAGCATTCATCAATAGATTACAATCATATCATAACATTACACTCACATCATAAATCATGCACATACATATACATCATAGGCATTAACATTGTGAAACCATCACAGAAAACATCATGCATATAGAAAGTAAAATCATTTATCACATAAGGAATCATCGCTGCATATCATATATCTCAAAAATGAATGTCAAAATGTACAATGATGTCAACTATGTATGACATAACATCATCAAAAATGGGATCAAATCAGTGTGTATACAAATGTCTCACAATGATAACACATCATGCAAAAAGCACTATGAAGTGCTATCCTCTGATGGTGCTGGTTTGGGACCTATCCCACCTACACCTGATGGACCTGCTCCACCTACCCCTAATGATCCTCTTGGAGGTAATGGTTGTGATACACCCCTGCTGGTAGCCCAAGAGCGACTATGTGTAGAATGAGACTGTGAATAACTCATTCTCTGCTTGGGTGGCACTGCATCATGATACCTGGTCCTATAGAACTCTACCTCCTGGGTGGTCCTGGTCACCTCTCTCATCATGTCACCAATCCAGGTACCTGCTGCTGCTCTCTGTAGACTGTCAGCTAGGGCCATTGCCTGCTCACCTTGTTGTTTGGCTATATCTCTCTCAACTATCATTGTCGTCAACTATCCCTGAAGCTGTGTAACCAAGGCTTGTGCCTGTGCTAGCTAACCCTGTAAGCTTTGCACTCTACTCTACAAGGTAGCTATCTAACTCGGCACCACTGGATCTACTGAAGACGATGGATCTGAATGTCTCATCCGCGGTCCACCTCTGCCACCACCTCTTTTGCTACCTCTGCCACCTCCTCCCCCACTATCACCTGCACTCTCCTCATCACTACTATCTCCATCCCCATCTAACTCATCATCATCATCCTCCTCAAATTCATCACCCTCTGAATCTTCCTCTCACTGTTGCCTATGTCCACCTCTATGTGGTATTTTCTCTGCAATTGGAGCGGCAGGCTCATCAGGATCAAATAATCATGGTGCAGGATGCTCCAACACATACTGGCCATACTCTCAAGTACACAACCCCACCTGACTGCAAAACCCTTCGACCTATGGTCGGGGCACATAACACCTCTAATGAATCCTACAAGTACAGAGGGTAAAGGTGCATACAAATCCGTCATCTCCACCCATGAGATATAATATCCTACAATCTAATAATCTCTGAATATCTGCCTCAAAGCATCAATACCTCCCGCCTCTTGGTCGTCAAATCTCACTATCTTTCCCATCACTGGAATCCTCAAGATATGATATACTTCCTCTAGAGTAACGGTAATCTCTCCTATAGGAAAATGAAAGGTGTTCATATCACTGTGCCACCTCTCTACAAGTGTTGTTAATAAGGCTCTATTGAGATGCACTTCAGGCATCTCAAGTAACGAGGTCAGTCTACATGCCTCGATCGCATCTCTATCTGCCTGTCCAAGCTGCAGAATCAATCTCCATGTCTTTGGGAATTTCTCCCGTAACTGCAAGATGCCCAATCTCTCTTGTTGAAACATCATCAAGACAAAGAAAAATCAATATCAAATCATCACGACAAATCAATCAAATCTGAATATCGATCAAACAATTTGTTTTTCATTTTCATGAGAACAAAATTATCACAATTTTGTTTGTTTTTAACAACTTTAGAAGCAAACTTATCAATCACACTATTTTGTTTTTCATTTTCATGAGAACAAAATTATCACAATCCTGTTTGTTTTTAACAACCTTAAAAGCAAACTTATAAAACAAACTATTTGTTTTTCATCATCATGGAAAACAAAATTATCACAATCCTACTTATTTTTAACAACCTTAAAAGAAAACTTATCAAACAAACTATTTGTTTTTCATCATCATGGAAATTTTTTTTATCATATCCTATTTGTTTTTAACAACTGTAAAAGAAAATTTATTAGCTACTATTTGTTTTTCCAACAACCTTGGGAACAAATTTATCAGACAGACATCATCAAATGCAATGCAATACGAAAACAATCAATAAAAAGTCATGCATTTTATCACATTTTATCATAGCAGGGGCAATTTAGGTCATCAATTTTTCATCTCACATCTTTCCATGTCAATTTCTTCACATCATCATTTTCAAACGATGAATCGACATCTTAAAAAAATCATAAAAATAAAAAAATTCCTACAAATTTAAAAACTCAAAAAATTCACACAAATTAAAATCTTATTGATTCATCATCTGAGGGGGCATATACTTATCAACATTCGAAAATCAACATCTAGGGAAAATTTGAAAATTCTTTGAAGCAATACGTAAAACACATCACTTCAAAGAGGGGAAAAATGTATACATCTAAAAATGGTCACATCACGATAGTCTGGTAATTAATTAAATATTTTTAATATTTAATTAAATCTTTGAATTCAATTTGCGTATAAATAAATCTAAATAATTTATTTATATTGTTCATTCTCTCATTTAAATTAAATAAATAAGTTTATTTAATCACTTTTCTTATCCATTTCTTAATTAATTAAATAAAAATTATGATTTATTTATATTAATTATCATATAACCTTAGCTTGAATATTTTATTCAAATAAAGAGTAAATATTCTTCTCTTCTAAAATTCTTCTAAACTCCATTCACAATTAAATATTTTAAATTCTTCTAAATTCCATTCATAATTAAATATTCCAAATATTTAATTAATTCTTCTAAAGTCCATTCACAATTAAATATTTTAAATATTTAATTAAATCTTCTATAGTTCAAAAATCAAATATCAAACTCACATAAAATTAAATAAATTTATTTATTTAATTTGGATTATCTTCAACAACCGTGAAACAAACTTCAAAACAAAAAATTAATTTCTCTGTTTCTAAGCAAAGTTGTTCCCGTGGGTTGAAGACAAGCCTCCATTCTTCTCTCCAACCTCCCAACATCTTCCATCTTCCTCTCAACCTCTCCATCTCTCACCATTCAAATTTACCAGACAATCTCATAGCCGTTGATCTTTGCCAGCCAAGCTCTTGCCTGTAAAAATCTATAAAAGGGATTGTCGGGTCTCTGAAAAACATAGAAGCTTTCATACAGGAAAAATATAGTCAATTAGCCTTCCCGCATCTATAGCCTTTAGAATCATAGCATAGCATAGCTTAGCATATTAGTAATCCATATCATGGCCTATCATCCTCATATCATAACTTAAATAACATCCATAACCCACAGCCCCTGTGCATATCCATAAATCAACATTTCACTCCACCAACATATAGGATAGAGAAGTATTCTCCCTTTGCATACTCATTCTGCAGGTTGCCATTTTGAGAAGCTTTTCTTACACAATCTGAGAGTAGCAGCTTCAAACAAATCATGGGAGATAGAGGACAATGGAACGATTCTGAAGAAGCTTTGTTTGATATCTTTTTTATTTCATTTTATTTAGTTTTTCTTTAGTTTAATGTTGCATTGGTGTGTTTTTATTGTTTCATTTTGATACTAACATTTCCCACACACAGTTAGTTGTTCATATCCTTTTGAAAAAAATTTGCAATCTTTATAGAGTCCTTAAATTATATCCATTTCCTTCTTGATGTATTCTTATAGGTGTTTTAAGATCCTAATCATGCATTGAAAAGGACTACCATTGAAGAAACAAGGCATCTCTACCATTTCAAAATTTTCTTATTCTTTTGTGAAAGAACAAAGCTTTTGTGGAAATTGGCACTTTTCAATACATTACCGATCTCTATTTTTATTATATAAGGGAACCAACACTATCAAAAGTGCTCCACATGAGAACCAATAGTTTTATTTTCCAGTTTCTATGGTCATTCTCATAACTTGTAAATTTAGGAAGCATTCAATCTATAATAAAAATATTTTCTCCTTTTGTGTCACACTTCCTCTCTTAGAGACATTTTTTTATCATTTTTTTATAATAATTTTTGGAATATTTCTCATTTTTTATTAGATTACAATTAAATATATTTTATTATTTACTATTTGATTTTATTTATCCACAATCTCAAGCTTTAGCTAGGCTTTCATTTATATTTTGTTGTAGCACATCATCCTCTTGAAATATTATTCATGATATTATTGTTCTAGAGGCAAACAGATATGATGATTAAAATGTGGAACAATATAAATGGTGGAGTTGTTGTTTTATTAGGAAATTTATAGAGTAATAAATAAATGAGATTTTTTTTTATTATAATAATAAGAGCATGAGGAATTCAATGGCCAACCAAGGAAGATTATTAGGATTCCAAACATGTATAAATATAGTTTCCTATGTTGATATCCATTAGAGAAATCTTACAAATAAAATATTTAATGGCTTTTTGGGGACTCTAAACTTAAATTTTAACTAGATACTAGGATGATTGCACTAATGAATAGGTTTGGGAAAACTTATTGAGATTATCTCTTAGGTTTTTTAAGCATTTGAGGTTTAAACTCTAACTAGAAACTACCATTAACTAGTGTACTAGTGACCTTTACTAGAAACAAGATAACTAGGGTAGGAACACTATTACACTTGAAGATAAAGGATAATAATATGTAGATATGGGTTTCAACATTAAAGTACCACTAATAATTCTTGTGTGACCAACTAGTCATGGGTTTTATGTATAGGGATGGGATAAAATTATCTTAAAAAATGACTAGATGTGGAAAACAAAAAAAAATAGTTTATGAACATAGAGTGAAAACTATGAACTTTTATTTATTGTATTCACAATCTTAAAGTCTTGAGCATAATGGAAATATACTATATCTAATTAAAATTTGTAGATTGTGATATAATTTTGTAGTTTACATTTTGAAGAGGTTTATTAATTTGTGTCATTATTTGTCACCACTCTTAAAATTAAATTTGAAATAATGCTAGGAGAATGTTGGTGTTAGTGTTGCATTAGCTTGTATTTCTTTTCAAATCTAATTATATTATATTTAATGAATTTTTAGATATATTAAAGCATAAAATATGATATGGATTGTATAATTTTTTTATTTTAGACCGTATGATGTACATATACATTTTAGAAATAATATTTTATGGTAGATTTTAGTAGAAGCAATTTGAATTCTTTATGTGTATAGTAGGAACTAAAATAAAATTATAATTATAATTGTAAGATTAAAAAAAATATTTTAAATTTATTCACACTTAAATTTTGTTGGATATTCAAGGTAAATACTTGCAAAAATAGAACATAATAATGTGTTTGCAAATCTGGAATAATATATTCAAGATTACTATAAAGAGATTATGTGATTGAAAATTGCAAACATGAAAGAAAAATCAGCAATACCACAAGTTACCAAACACAAGTGACACAAGATATACATGGAAAAACCCTTATGGGAAAAAATTCCAAAACCAAAGAGATACATTGTTTGTAGTAATCTTCAAAAGAGATACACCAATACAATACTCCTCAGTAAATTCTAATAGCACTTCATTGCTTTGACAACCTACAAACAAATTCTTATGAACCACCATCTCAAGGCTCCAATATATAAAAGTTTATGGGAGAGAATACTATAAATAGTATCCCAAAACAACAAGAAAAAACACCTATAAAAACCGCACCACCCTTAGTGGACATCCCATAAACATGGCATAAAATATTGAATAATCACATGGCCTTCACATGGGTGTCTAACCCACAACCAATTAGAATTGGTCAATACCAAGTGCTCCATAACTCTTCAACGGATCTGAAGGCTTCATGCAAGAGAATGCACCAACATGAAAACTTGGGTGCCCAACCATGCAAGAGCATGTAAAACAAGAAAATAACATGCAAGGACATGAACACAAAATTGATCCCCACTCACAAAGTTAGACACCCAAGAGGAATATTCTTTTAGGATGCCCTATAATTGTCACCATAGAGGGTCAACCTCTTTGAATGCAATTACAATTTTTCATAAGAAAATAATTAATAAATATTTTTCCCCTCATTTCCTCTGGAACACTTTCCAAAGGACGTGGAGAAACACAATTACCAACTTAGGAAAGAAATTAGAATTTCACCTATCATAACATTCTCCGACTTGATATTATATATTGTAATTACATCCAATGCATGATACAAATAAAATATAATCAAGTACAGTGATCAAGGCCCATGGCCTTCCTACACCAAGAGAACTTATCTATGGTCACTGGCTTCATGAGATAATCTACAACATTATCCAAATATTCATCCTTCTCAATAAAGACCTTACCATTCTCAACCATTTCTCATACAAAGTGATACTAAATATCAAAATGCTTAGTACGAGAATGATACATAGTTCTTTTATGTGTCATAGATGTTCTTATATTTCCAATGTGGGAGGTCCAACTTCTTGAGGCTATAATTTCTTACACAAAAAGATAATTAATCAAGTGAAATCTAAAATGTAGATCTCAAATATATCTACATTCTCATAGCATGGGAACTATTTGTAGTGTTGAAAAAGTATCCCTTTTTCCACACTTAATTTGGGAATAATTAATAATAAAATGAGCTTAATGTTTCCTTAATTTATTCTTGTAATGTGTTTTACACAACTTTAAGTTTAGGGCCCTTCTTAACTAAATGGACTTAATTGTGCCTTATTTTAGTGTTGTAAAGTGTATCTTTACAATTTCACATTAATCTAGGGATTTTATGAATTAATTGAGGTTAATTTTCCCTAATTTTCCCCTTTAATTTAAATCCAAGCCTAATTTAATATAAGTTCTAAGGGATAAAACCTGACATTCGTAAATGTCATTACACAACACTTAATTTTGGAAAGTGTGTGTCCTAGGTAGGTGACCTAGGACCCATTTTCCACATGGAGAATGGGTCCTCACTAAGTCCTATAATCCTACTTTTACATGAATTTTAACATTACCCGAAGTGTGTCCTAGGTGAGTGGCCTAGGACCCATTTTCCCTATGGTGAATGGGTCCTCACTTAGACCTAGGACCCTCATTGAAATATGTTTTTGGTGGTATTTTAATTATTTGAAATCCATAATTCAATGTCAGCTTGTGATATTTGAATTTTGTGAATTAAAGGTAAGATTTGGATAAATACAATGTTATTTCATTGCGTTTTCACCTAAAAATTTTGTAAGAATTCATGAGATAAAGCCAGAGCATTCAAGAGAATTTCTAAGGAATTCAAGGGAAAATTTATTGAAGAATATTGTAACAATCAAGATTCCATTTTTCATGTCAAAGATGGATTGCATCACACATGTTGTTGAGCTAATGTGTTGATGTAGTGTTCAACTGCATCAAGATCAAGTCAAGCATATCAAAGGAATTATCTCTAATTAAGTTTCATGATCAATATCTAAATTCATTGAGGCCACTTCATACACTAGATTGCAGATTTGTTATCCAAGGTTCAAATAAGGTGTGGTGAGGTGTGACATTGCATTTGTTCATTCATCATTCCTTCATGCTTTTATTCATTTCAAGGCTTAATTACCAAAATGGGATTTGACAAAGGCAAGCCCCTATTCCCTAAGAAAACAATATTTTTCTCTCCTTTGATGTGTGATTACATGTTTTAAGTTGAAGATATATTAGAGAAAAAAATTGGAGAAAGTTGCAAATTTATAAAAATTTTGAGAAAAGTTATCAAATCACAAAAAATGAGCTACAAGATATATTTTCAGCTTTCTGATAGCATCCAACTAGAATTTGGGAGGGTAGATTGAGAAGAACAAAACCTAGAAACTAAATTTCTAGAGTCCTAGACAAGACTCACTTGCCATAGGGTGAATTAATCCTTAGTGAGGTTTGAAAAGACAATTTTAGTGATAGGTACACATCTTTTGACCCTTCCCAGGTCTATCTTTTGATTGGTATTTGGGTTATATTTTATTTTTGTTACTCACTTGCATATTATAGTACACATTGAATGTAATATAGAGAAATAGAGGTTCATCATACCTTCATTTTGGTGAACTTCTCAATTTTTCATGTTTCATTATGGTGAACCTGACCTTTTGAGTATTATAATTTTCTAGTTTTAGAGTCATTACATCCTAGATTTAGATCTTGCATTTATTTGCATTGAATTTGGCCTCACTTAGGGTTTCTAATATTTATTTAGCTTTGCATTGCATCTATGGTTTTAGGATTGCATTCTCTAAATCTAAAAAACATAAAAAAATTATTCATCTTGCATATCATTTATATCATTTAAACTTGTATTTGAAAATTGAAACAAAGTTGCATATAAAACTGTCTTCTAGGTTATCATTTTTTCAAAAATTTCACTTGCATTCCACATTGAATTCATAGAAAATTGAAACTAAAACTTACTATAACAAACCAGAATCTAAAAACCACTAGAAAATACTTTAAATCTATAAAAATCTATTTCAAAACCCTAATCTAGGAACCATTCACCCTAGGGAAAATGAGTCCTTGATCAAGTCATAATCTAAATTTCTACGCATTAAAATATTCATTTCTACACTATTGTTTTTTGCTTTCAGATTTCTATTATTGTTTGTTGAGTTTTTGTTCCATCAATTTGATCATATATAGCTTAATTTGTTACATTTAGTGCATTGTGTGATTTCAAAATTGCATTTACAAGATTTCAACTTTAGATTTTTGCATAGAGTAATCAAAAAATTACCTTGCTTAGAATCTAAAAGTTCCATTTACATATTGCATTCTAGGTCATTGCATTGCATTTTAAGCCTCTTTCCATTTTGGGTTTGTACACTAAGTTTGTGAAACTTGTATGAGCTTTACAACTTGGTGTCCTATTAGCAATACTATTGTGAGAGGCAGTTTGAGACTCATGTCATCCTGTAATACACCATTCACTATGGATCTTGGGTTTTCTAACTCTCTTTATAATAGTGTTGATAATCAACCCCCTATGGATAATAGCATGTATACTTCATTTCCCATGACTTCACTTCCTACAAAAATTGTGCATTATATTGCTAATATCCCACAAGACAATATAAGGAGGCTAGATGAAGAATTAAATATTTTATAAAACTTTAGGATAACCAAACCTATTGTTGGTAATGTCATTCCTCTCATAGGGAATGTAAGAACGATGCTTAAACATAAAGGGATAGAATTCATGTGCTCCTTGGTTCATATCATTAAATGAAGTTTTCCTCCTCCTCAACCTCCTTGCAATACATCTCCCATGCATAAGAGAAAAGAACCAACAAATTCTAATCACTTTAGCATTCCTAACACATCCTTTTCTGAAAAAGAAAAGGGTGTGTAGTTAGAAGAAGAAAGTGATGACAACCTAGTAATCAAATAAAAGAAGAAGAAACTATGAGTGCATGAACATCAAAATATTAAGTTACAAAATTTGTATGAACCTTTTGAATCTCTTTATAACTCATTACAATTATCCAAAACTAAGACAAACTTCTATATTCTTTTACATTGGAAACTAATCGAATTACCACCTAAATGTGCAAACTTGACCAAAAGATAAACTAGTAAGAATGAACCATATTGTTCTTGTCATAGATTCTTTGACCATTACACTAACAATTATTATAATTTAAAGAAAGTATTAAAGAATTTTTCACCATCTAAGAATCAAACTTGACTAAAAAAGCATGCATCTTGCTCCTTGCCATGTAATAGTTGTAGGATCTTAGTATGCTCACTATTACATGTTTAAAATTTATTACAAATCATTCTCTTTATCGTAAGGAACTCATTCTCATCACCTATCTTGGATCCTCCTTATCCGACACTTAGTGGGGATAAGGAGTTAGATATTATTTTCCTAGATTTGGTACTTGATGTTGTCCCATTGGCTATTTGTTCGGATTTTGTATTTACTGCTTGAGATTGGGATACAGACAATCTGCTAATAGGTTGAATCACATGTGCCTTAAAAGTCTTTTTCTTTTTTTTCCTTTCCATGTTTATTTATGTGATTACATGTGGTCAATGCGATCCCCTGTGCTATTTTTTTTGATATACACCTCTCTCTTTTTTTGCATTCCTCTATATGTATCTACATTCTTCTATATGTCATAAATATTTCTACCTTTTTGCTTGTATTTTTTTTCCTTTTGGAGATGATGAAAAGAATCGAGACATTTAGGTCTCTTCCATGTTGAACCAAAAGGATTTTTCTTTGTTTTCCTTCTCTTAGTGTCATTCTTCTAGTTCTATGAGTATTTGGGGAATGATGGCATTTCCAAGCTCTTACAAAACATTGTAGCAAATACATATTGACCCTGAATTCATAGATCCTTTATGTGTTTTTAGGGGAAACCCCTCCCTCCTTTTTCATGGCATAGCTTTATTTCGGAAACATATGACTTGGCATAGGTATTTTTGAGGAAACTCTCATGTATTACAATTAAACATTGGCTACTTTAAATAAATTTCTCACATCAATGGTGTTAGCAACCACTTTAAAGTGGGGGCATACATTGACAATATCTTTCGACATTTTTCATGTTTCATGGTGTGATTTTATTTTTTCATGTGATGCATCCTTTTCTTGGTGATGTCATTGGGTTTGATGTCCTCCAAGAGTGTGATATTTATTTGTGTATGACTTTCCTCTTAGTGGTTATGCCACACACTACATTCCCTAATTTGTGAAATCTTTTAATCTTGACTTGTCCTCCCTTGGATACATTAGATAAGATGATCCCTAAGAAGAAGAACTTAAATGAATGAAGAAAGATCCCTTTGAATGAAAAAACATGCATGATTGTTCATAAGTGTTTGGAATAACACAACTTGTTAACCTTGTGAAGCTCAAACCCTAATAAAAGGTCAACTAGCATAACACACCTTGCTTTCCTGTCGAGCCTTGCTTTGCATTGTGGTGCCTTATTGAAGTTATCAAAGGGATAGCTTTGGTATGGTTAGTATGATGAGAGTCAACACATAGGCATGAATTTGAAATTGTACAATGAGATCCAACACATAGGAATGCATTTATCACTAAGCCGTGGACTTTCTTGGAAGACTCACCTAGTGAATAGCTTGAAATTCCCCTACCTCGGAGTGAGTTCAAATTGATAACTTAGATGTGTTCCACACTGTGTTGGATAATCTAGGCTCGATATTCATGGTATTTGATGTTGTATGATTGTGTATCTTTTTCATCACAACATACATAAGTGACTTGAATGTCTACTTTAGTGTGAGTGACATGGGGTCATACTCTCACTAAAGTGGGGGAAACATATAGTGTCAGAAAAAGTATCCCCTTTTCCACACTTTATTTTGGAATAATTAATAATAAAATGAGCTTAATGTTGCCTTAATTTAGTGATGTAATGTGTTTTACACATTCACATTAATTTTAGGGCCCTTAACTATGTGGACTTAATTATGCCTTATTTTAGTGTTGTAAAGTGTATCTTTACACTTTCACATTAATCTAGAGGTTTATGAATTAATTGAGGTTAATTTTCCTTCATTGGCCCCTCTAATTCAAATCCAAGCCTAATTAAATGCAAATTCCAAGTGATAAAACCTAACATTCATAAATTCCATTACACAAAACTTAATTTTGGATTTAGTGTGTGTCCTAGATAGGTGACTAGGACCCATTCACCATAGGGAAAATGGATCCTCACTAAGTCCTATGATCCTATTTTTACATGACATTTAACATGTCCCAAAGTGTGTCCTAGGTGAGTCGCCTAGGACCCATTCACCCTATGGCAAATGGGTCATCACTTAGACCTTGGACCCCTCCTTGAAATATGTTTTTGGTGTTTTTTTAATGATTTGAAATTCATAATTCAATGTCGGCCTATGATATTTGAATTTCATGAATTAATGATAATATATGTAGAAATACAAGTTTATTTCATTATGTTTTCACCTACAACTTTTGTGAGGCTTCATGAGATCAAGATAGAGCATTCAAGAGAATTTAAGAGAATTTCTAAGTCATTCAAGGGAAATTTTTTTGAAGAATATTGCAACAATCAAGATTTCATTTGTCATGTCAAAGATGGATTACATCATGCATATTGTTGAGCTAATGTGTTTATGTAGTGTTCAAGATCAAGTCAAGCATATCAAAGGAATTATCTCTAATCAAGTTTCATGATCAAGATCTACATTCATGATTGCAGATTTTGTATCCAAGGTTCAAATAAGGTGTGGTGAGGTGTGACATTGCATTTGTTCATGCATCATTCCTTCATGATTTTATTCATTTAAAGGTTTAATTACCAAAATGGGTTTTGACCAACATTCCCTAAAAAACAACATTTTTCTCTCCTCTGATGTGTGATTGCAAGTTTTAGGTTGAAGATCTATTTGAGAGAAAAATTGGATAAAGTTGAAAAGTTGTCAAAGTTGCAAAAAAAATTATCAAATCATGAAAACTGAGCTACAATATTTATTTTTGACTTTTTGACAATGCCCTACTAGAATCTAGGAGTGCAGAATGAGAAGAACAAAACCTAGAAACTAATTTTTTGGAGCCCTAGCTAGGACCCATTCACCATAGGAAAAATGAGTCCTTAGTGAGGTTTGAAAAAATAATTTTGCTGACATGTACATAGAATTTGACCCTTTCCAGATATACCTTTTCATTGGTAGTTGGGTTAGATTTGATTTATATTATTTGCATATTTTAGTACACATATTGAATGAACTATAAAGAAATAGAGGTTCATGATACCTTCATTTTGGTGAGCCTCCCCAATTTTTTCTATTTCACTATTTATGAACCATTCTATCATTTTTAGGGACAAAATGACTTTTACATCAAAAATTTGAGTTTTTCTATTCTATAACCCAAAACTCCATTTATTAGGTTCTTAACATTAGGATTCAAGGTTGAGAAACCTTTCCAAAAAAACTAAGAAAGATAAATGCTGAGAATATAAGAGGTTGAGACATGATGAACACAAAACATGAAGAATAAAATTGATTACCTCATACATCTTCTTGAAAACAACAACATTGGGTTTCCTAATTTAGTCAAGTAGTGTTCATAATAGGAGGATTATTTTAAGAAAAAAAATAGTAAGGGGAAGCACCAATACAAGATGGAGCACTTAGGTAGGATGAGTAGCGGCCAAGGGATTTCAAGTTCAGCAGAGGCAAGAGAGGAGGATTCAGATGTTGATGATGATGATGGTAGGGGGAAGCTGGCATTTAGGGCCTTCTTTGATGTTGGAAGGCCTATGTCGAAGTTCTTCAGAGGTCGGTGGGAGGGTGTGGACTATAGGTGCGGTGTTTCTAGAGTGGGTTAGCCTTTGGTTCCTCTCTGGCGGGTGGTCCTTCCTTTTCAGCATTTGACTGTGGCTCATGGGAGGGTTTGTTTCTTCCCCTCTCTTTGGTCCCTGCCTTCTTCTGGAATCTATTTTTTTGCTTCAGAGTTTGGATTCCTTCTATATCTCTATGGGATAGCATGGATGTTGACATTTCCCTAACTAGGTGAGCTTTACGTTTGTTTATTTTAGGGCTTCTATAGTTACCATTGTTTCCTCACTATCCCTTTCAAAGATATATGGTGGGTTTTCTACTCCTCTTTGGCCCCTACTCTCTTTTGGTTTCTTTTTCCTGTCTGTGGGTTTTTCAATTACGGATTTGTCTGCAGGGATGTTTAGAAGTTGCTTATGCCCTGACTAGGAGAGCTCATTGTGTTTTCATCTGATGGCTGAAGTGATTGTCTCAGCTTTAGCTTTGTCCCTATGGTAGATAAATGTTGGTCTAATTGTTTCTCCTTTCTCCTTGTACCTTGAAGTGTTTAATTTTTTTTCTAGGAGAGGTTCTTTTGCTCTGGATTTCTTCAAAATCTCTTTGGGATGTGATCTTGCTTATGTTGGGGTCTAATTTCCTATGCTTTCATTTTCTGACCTCTGGATTTTGTTATGGTGAGGGATTTTTTTTCCTTTGCCTTCTTGATTCGCTTCTTATGCTTCTTTTGGTTCATCTTTGGGTTACTCTAGTCTTTCCTATGGAGGTGGTCTTGTCTTCTATTGAGGGGGAGATGGATGTGGCTAGAAGTGGCATTTCTCCTATAGAGGTGGAGTGGGATGCTACTAGTTTTTCCTAGAAGTGTTGTTGGGGGGTTGATGATGCTCTATTTTATGGTAGCAAGGGAGCTGATGAGGGCCTTCCTATTGTGTTCTTTTCTTTATCTTCTATAAAGGTGGACATTTTTAAAATTAAGCTAATCTTTGAGATGTTCACTCCCAAGGTTAATGGTTGTTGTAGCCATGATTGTTTGGAGGAGTTTGGGCTTCTTTCCTATAGAGGTGGAAAGAATAGATGGTTCTTGAAGCACACTACTGGAGCCTTTTGCTTTTGGGATTACCTTTCCTATAGAGGTGGAAAGGGCAGCTTACTGGGTTCCAATACTTATGTTGCTAGAGCTTCATTCCTTAGGTTTTTGGTCCTGTCAAAACCAATGGATTGTAGCAGGTTGTTGGTCTCGTCAAAACCAATGAAGCCAAGATTCATGTGATCTCTTGGTTCTTTTCTGGGCATCCTGCTAGTTTTGGGCTAGCTGCTGGTTTGTTGGGTCCTTGTTTCGTTGTTGGTTGTTTTTGGTTTTTTATTTTAGGCAACTTGTTCTTCTTGGTGTGGGTTTTAGGTCCTCTCAAAACTTGATGGTTTCGGGTCCATTCAAATTGTAAATGGTTTCGGCTCCATTCAAAACTCATTTTTTCCAATTTCAAAAACAATAGTAAGGGGAAAGAAAATGAAAAATCCCTTATTGATATTGCTTCTTCATCATCAACATGAATTGTTAATTCAAGTTATTTTTCAGCACATAGATTCAAATCTTAAGGATTTCACATCCTTAGAGCCTTGTCCTTTGTCACATATTATAATGGGTAGTGATAATTCAAATTTAGGTTTTTGGTAGAGGTTTTATTGATGTATGTGATAAAATATTTTACTATGTTCTCTATGTAGGGTTGATGCAAGAAGTTGGGTCCACAAAAACTTAAAAAGTGAAAGTGTTTTTACTATTTTTCAGCATTTGTCACACTTGGAATGAAAATTTGAAGCACTTTCTTATTGAATCTTAAAAAATTCATAATATGAAATTTAGCATTTTGAATCTAGTTTCCAAATATTTAATTCATTCTAATACCCAGGTGATACAAATTAATTTTAAATAGGCATGTAATAAAACACTTTTTAAAAGTCACTTTTTTACCGTAACATGCACATGTACAGACATTAATTTTTAATCTAAATAAAATTAATTTTCTAATTTCTTTTGGGGAAAGATATGTAACCACCTAAATATTGATGAGGATACTTTTTGTAATTTTTATCTAAATATTTTATTTTTACCTTTTATTGGCCCTAATTTTTGTTTCTGAAAATCAACATGTACTGACATCATAATTAGACCTAAAATAAACATTTTTTGATTTTTTTTATTGTGTAAATAATTGTCTGAAGATTGATGTCATATATTTTTTTTGCAAAAAAATAATAGAAAAAAATGTTATTAAAAATAAAAAAGCCTGATATTTCATGTTTATGGACCAATTTGCTTAGAAATTAATTAAAAAATAGAAAAAATAATCAAATATTAATATATATATATATTTGAAAACTAGACATCATGATTTATAATGGGTTCTAATTTCATAGATTAAGTCTAAGAAAAATCCCATCAGTTATATTTTCAAAGTTGGACATTTCTATTGAATCTACCTTAGGTTGCCAAACATTTCTCGAGCCTAAAACCGAAGTAAAAATTGGTTTGGGGATTCTAGCTTTAATGAACTAGTACGTATTTTAATATGGGTACCCATTTTGAAATAGAAACGGGTACCCGTCTTATAACAAGTACCTGTTCCTAATTTTCCCATTTGAAATTAGGAATGGATACCCATTTTGATTTAGAATGGCAGCCCATTCTAAAATAGAATAGAAACTCATTTCTAAATGGGTACCCATTTCTAATATATCCATTTTTTCCCAATTTGTAAAAAACTAACTGACCACATTTTTTCTACAACATTCCTTTTTTGTAGTACAAACTGGAACCATTATTTTTTATAATTCTTAATTCAATCTTTTCTTGTGCAATCTCTTAACATGTCATATTTTATTCATTTTTTCAAGGAGACAATCACAAATAGAATTTTTGAACTGGAATCAAGTATAAGGACTTTTGTAAAGAAGATTTTTGAAAAGATGGATTTTGGATGTATTCATATGTTTTTTCACTTTAAATTTTATAGAAAAAAGGATCTCCATATATACTTTTTTAAAAAATTTGAAGGAGGTAGCAATTGGAAAATAGGTTAAGAATCATTTTTTTTTATCATGAGGTTTGGTAATTTCATGGGATTAATGAAAAGACAAAGAAATAAATGTAGAAAGTTAATGAAACTTGAAGAAATTGAAGCAAATAGAGAGATGGAGGCAAAAAGACAAAGAGATAGAAGAACAAGGATTCATCAAATGAAAATTTTGGAAGCATCTAGTTCCATGAATCTTGAAGAGGAAACCGTGAAGGATGAGATGAATGTAGATGGTGCAAATTTGGAAATGGTGAATATTGAAGAAAATGCAATTATGGAGAGAAACCCAACTATTCCTTCAACTTCAACTTTGAATGATATGGAAATAGTGACTATGCAAGCAACTTCAGTTATGTCTTTAAATCCACCTCTCAATGATATAGAAAATGCACCTATTCAAATAATTTATCGAGGTATGTCTTTAAACCCTTATCTTTATAATATTGATCTTAGTTGTTTAGATGAAGATAGATACACCAATAATGATATAAGTTATGTTAGTGAAACAATGCAAAAGGAAAATAATAATGAAATATCTTATATGAATGCAAATGAGAATGAAATCCCTTGTATTGATGAAAATTAGAATGAAATCCCTTGTATTGTTGAAAATGAAAATGAAACCCCTAGTATGAATGAAAATAAAACCACTTACATATGAATAAAAATGAAAATACTTGTTACAAAATTAAAAGAGGTGTCTTAAATAACCTTCCTAGTAAAATTTCTTGGAGAAAAATGAGAACTCATGGAAATAGATACATAGAATTTTTTTTATAGAATAAATTAGGATTTCAATGTCAACTCATAATACAATTGATGAAAATATGGAAAATGAAAAAAGTGATGAAAAAATTGAAGGAACATTTTTAAAACAGAAAAAAAGGTGATTCAATAAAACTAGTCATATCTAGTGTTTCTAATGATATTGATTCTATAAGAAATAAAAGTCGATAAAAAGATAAGAATGCAACACCTTGTACAATAACAACTACTTTAGTTAATAAATCAACTTCAAATAATAGAATGTCAAGTAAGATTAGTAAATATATAAAAGTAAATCCTAAAACTTAGATAAGAGTGGCTAAGAGAAGAAGTATTGAAAATTATCCAATTAATTAATGTTGGAGTTTTAGTAATAGAATCCAATGATCAGACATGAAATTAACTAATGAAATCAAATCTTTAATTGAAAATAATGGCATGATAATGCAAGAGTATCACCTTATGTTAGATATGTTTTAAAATTAAGCGTGGGATTAAAAATCTATGACCCTCATCCAAAAATCTATTAGATATGACTCAAACTAAATTTTATAAAAAAATAGATGATTCAATCTTACCAAATATTATCATAATTCAAAGGTCATTTGAAAAGTATAAATCTTGGTACACCAAAATTAATAAACAAGTCTCTTGATATTGTAAAAGTCATGTACAATTTCATTATTATTATGATATCTTTTGATATATATATTGTACTTTGCATACTAATGAAATTATGTGGGACATTTGTGGTATTAACATGCCACCTAAAACAATAAAGAATTTTATAGTAGGTTTTTTTGTGAACCATCTAATGGACACTTATTTTATTTAAATATATGTATGTTTGGACAATGCAATAGATGTGGCAACCTTCCATTGTTAGGAGAATGCATACATGAAATTAGTGTACATGAATTTGGACAACAATTAATTTGACTGTTAAAAAATTCAAAAATGTTGAATATTCTTTAATGGATGGAAAATTTTTTAAAATTTGTGAGCTAATCATAGGAAAAAAAAGTGAGAGAATTTAAAGATAAGATTATACCCAAATATGTCAAACACTCTCAATATGCTCGCTAGCTTGATGGTCAATTTCGTACATATAAAAAAGACATTTCCAATTGGAACTATATTGTTAGTTATTGATTTTGTCGAAAGCTATACTCTTCCTCCACAAGAGGAAATCTAATCCCAATATTATAATTTAGCGCAAGTAGCCATATTTGTTCATATTGTATATAGACATATAGAAGATAGTACAAAAGAGAATAGATTTTTTTTGAGAGAGTACCATTTTTATGTAAGTGATAACCGATTACACTCATCAAAGTTTTTTCAATATTGTTTTAATACAATTTATAAAAAATTAAAATAAATAGAAATTCAAATGAGAGAAAATCTTACAGTCTTGGATAATTGTATGAGACAATTCAAGAATGTTAGAATTTTTATCAATTGGTTATGTAGAGATCATAAGGAAAATAATATCCAACACATATGAATTTTTTTCTAAGCTAGACATGGTAAAGGAGAACATGATAGAGTAGGTGCATTTGTAAAAGAAGATCTTGCTAGAGAGAAACTAAAATTTGAGGATGTAAAAAAATTTAGAGATGCATGTGCAATTGTAGATTCATGCAATACAAAATTATCTATAGGAACAAGTGAGAACTCAATATTTTGATGTTTCTTTAGGTTGGTTGAAGAAGAGAATATTCTTACTCAACAAGATTGTGAAACAATTAATGGATCAAAAAAATGAAATTTGTTTAAGAATTTTAATTAAAAAAAAGTGGACAATATTGTTGGTTGTTGTGGTTGTGTTGCTGATATGTTGTTGTAATTGATGTCAACACTATTAGCATTATTGTATTGAAGGTTGTATATGTCGAGGATATTGAGAAAATTGTTAAAAGAAGAGTTGCAGGTTGCAAGTGGAACAATGAAGTTCATGAAGGTATTTTGTTATGTATGTTGAAGATCAGTTGTTGTGGACTAAAGGGTTTACTTTTTAGAGTATTTAGTTCATCTACCAGAAGTTTCAGAGGTCCACATGAAGACTTGATCGTGCTATGAACCTTTGTGTTCCGACAATTTTTTTGTGGTCTCTATCAGTGTTCCTAATTGAAGTTTGTGTAATTCTAGTTGTTTTGGATGCATCTTATATGTTAGTTCTTGATGTTTGTGTATTTTTCTAGATCATTCTCCATTATTTTTGTACATCTGTGTTGATTGGTGTGCTCATGGTCAAAGATTTTTCTTTTGCATGTTCGAGTTTCCATGTTCCTAGCTGACATGGTGGTAACATGTTACGAATCCTTTGAGATTGAAATTTGATTGTTTCACATGATTGTGGATATTTTTTTGGCTTGCATCATTGTATTGGCCAATGGTGTTTAATTCGCATTGAAAATTTAATTGTTAAATTGGGCTAACATTGTAATTGTATTTTATTTTTCTAGTCGACTATGTGGTTGATGTAATTCCATAATGAGGATATGTATGAGTGATAGGTTGAGTGATGTTAGTGTGTGTGTGGTGTGAGAGAAGCTAGAGATAGTGGAAGTGTGTGATAATTGATCTATTTATTTGATTGTAGAGTAGAGTGAGAGTGAAGAGTGAAGGAGTTTTTCTATGCTTAACTAGAACTATAAGCAGGCTTGTGCAGAAGCTCTTTTCTTAGTTCATACCCTCCAGATTTAATCATATTTTTTATTGTTGGGTAGTGAACCCCTATTGTGTAATACCCCCATGTTTCTGATACTATTTACTACTATTGTCTGCTTTATATGTTAGTGTGATATTGAATTGTGATGGTGACTGATTCATCGTTTTGGTGTGTGTGGTTGTGTAGGTTAACTGATTGCTTCAATTGATATTTTTATTGTGATTTATGATACTCTATATGTAGGGTTTGGATTATTTTATTAGGTAATGCTTTCTCTCTAATGTTTTAAATGTCGATGTGATAATCGTATGGTGATCATGTGATTTGAATTCTGTGTTACTTTATAATGCAATGGTTTAGTAATTAGTTATGATGCAGTAGTTAATTAGAATATTATCTTATGATCAATTTGTTAGAAATGTTAGTTGTTATGGATATTGTAATTGTTAGAATAGATTAGGTGAGAGGACAGTGTAGCATCACTCGTTCACGAGTGCCCTGCTACACTGCAATTCCTTCTCGTGATAGGATGTTCGATTATATACATATACATGTGCTACTTGACGTTTATTTGGATGCAGGATTGCAGGAATAAGTCTCGATTCCACCTGCTTCGGCAGGACAGGGCGAGCAATAAATCAACCCAATGGGTAAAATGTTGAAAAAGGGAGTAGGTTTGGAAGCGTCCCCGTCCCAAGTCCGTCGTCTGTTGTAAGTTGTGTCTTGATTGAAGTCTTGTCTTGTCTTGTATATAGTTTTATTGTTGAGTATTTATTTTATTCTTGGGTAGTGTTTAATTAATTAATCGTATTGCATAAAATAATTAATTAAGGTTGCACTGTTATTTGATTTAATTGAGGGTTAGGAAAAAGTTAAAATTAAATACATTATAAATTAAAAATGATTTAATTAATTAAAAGTTAAAATAATTATAATTAAATTAATATTGTTGTGAGTAATTAAATATTATTTCTTTATCAGTATTGAATTAGAAGATTATGTGAAGACAAAATCTAAATTTAAATAAATTATTTAATTAAAATTTTAGATATGTGTGAGCTTTTAAAAGCTGGAAAAGAACCAATAAGAAAGGGGGCTTTTTGGAAAAGAAAGCGGAAAAAGATTTATTGATTGATTTTAGTAATTTATTATTTTTATGAAGAAATTATTCTCACACAAGTTTTTACTGGGTTATTCTAGATCTGAAAAAAAGAGGAAAGATAGTTTTTAGTTTTGAGGGTTTTCTTTTTGGGTAAAAAAATTATTGTGGATTGGAGAAGAAAGGAGATTCAGAAGAACGTTGGAGGTGGAAGATCGAGAGAAGAGTTGAAGGCAGAAAGTCGAGAGGATGATTCAGAAGGATTCTTCATCAAACGAAGGGTTTCAGGTTCCTTCCGAGTTCATTATTTCTTTTCTTATTTATTCTTCTGTAATAAACTTGACTGCCATGTTGAAAAAATTAACTTCTCCTTGTGTTTTAAAAAAGAGTTTC